>DVZU01000001.1:0-14127 GCA_018237785.1 Befrostia lalannei
AATTGCCCGACCTGGGATTTGAACCCAGGACCTCCGAAGTCAATGCCGACACCGGCACCATTCGACCACAGAAGCGACTTAATAACCATTGACAATAAACAATAAAATTTAATATAAATTAGCATTTTCTGATAAATAAGACGTTATATTATTGTTACATGCATTATATTACGTAGTTCACTCGAAAATAGATTACAATAATTGATTTACACTAATATTTAAAAGAATTAAAATAACTTACCATCGAACGTGTGCTTAGCAAAATGGCCGCCTGGATCAAAGTGAACGATTAGCGTTTTGTATTGTTTGTTCTTTATGGATGTACATGACGTGTACATACCGCTTTTAGTTACGATTACGCGATGGGTAAAAGTTCGGCAAGGCTAATAAACGTAAAAATATTCAAAAGATGGTTAATATTTAGGTTTAAAGATCGAAATGGTCTACTAATGGTTCCTGGTGTGGGACTGGCGCATCCACCCTAAGGTTACACAAAGACAATGTACTGTAGGATTATTTGTCTCAAATAGTAAGTACTAAATAAAACTCCGAGACAGCATATAGCCACCTTTTATGTGGAAGCCACTATGACGAAATTAGTGAACCATAAAATATAGAACAAAAGTTAGTGTTAGGTACCTAAAATATGAAAATGCTCATACGAAATACTTCGATCGCAACTTGAAAACTCACTTTTTTGTTCGGGGTTCAATTGTCAAACAGTTGATCCAACGTTGCCTTTCAATTTTAGGAGATGTGATCATTTGAAATCATCATTTTTATAAAATTACCAAGCACGGTGTGGGTTCGTGTAACGTAGGTACATAATATGATACACTACGTACTTACTTTAAATGTTCACTATAATATTATATAACTACCAGTTCCCAGCGGTTTCACCCGCTCCCCCCCCCACATGTGAAGCGTCGTAGCGTGATGAAACAGCCTATGTTAGGTACGGTCTACTCAGGTATAATGTAGGATTCTAATGGTAAAAGAATTTTCCAAATCGGTTCAGTAGTTTCGATGCCTATTTAATGCAAACAAACAGTCAATCAAATCTTTTCTCTTTACTATTATTATTAGTATAGATGAGATAGAAACAAAACGAAACAAAGCAGTACCTACTCACAGTTTTTGATTTGCAGTACGTAAAGAAGAAGATTTAACACGAACACACATATTATATACACACACTTTGTCTTATAGTTATACGAGTTAATAGTTTAGTTTAATATTTAATGTCGATGTAATATGTAATTACTATTATTATCTAAATGCACTCGCGGGCTTACGGGAGTTGCAGCGCGGGCGCGTGGAAACAGCCTCGCGTCACGTTTCGTACTGAGACTTGTAATTCCGATTTCCAATTAGGGTTGGTGATCTGAGATCGATTAATCGAAGAATCGATTTTTTGATCCAAAAAGATCGATATCTAGTATTGAATCGATATTTCATCCTAGAAAATCGAGATTCGATTTTATTCTGTTTCGATAACAACCACTGGTAAAAAAAATAATAATTGAAAACGGTTTTTTATTATGTTTTTTGTTGTATCTATTAATATTGTCTCATTTGTGCATTGTTGTGTTCATGGACTAATAAGCTATTTGACAAAATTTTAAAACTCATTCTAGATTATTCGTTAGCGGCTAGGGAACCTGTAAAAATTTATTATTTTTATTTCTAAAAAAATTTAATTAAATATTCATTACTCAAATAAACCGCGAAAACGCTTCATAAGATGTACATAAGATAGCGTCGACCGGCTTCTGTGATGTAAAAATAGTCTCGATTCTGAATTATGCACCAACACCGTAGCGGGCGACCAGATACGTTACGTCATCGTGGACTCCGACCAATCCTGATCGTTTTGTGTCACGTGACTGACCTTCGCAAAATTTCATTTAAATTAAGGATTATTTATTAAATCACTGTTTATTTATAAGTTATTTTACTTCATAACGCTTTATTAAGTCATATTTTGTAAAGATGACCTTCAATAATACTTTATTTTTCTTGTGTACTTGTATTGCGAATAGATACTGATATAAATCCCGATATAGATACATACCGATATAAATTATATATAAATATAAAAAATAATAATAAGTAATTGGATTGAGAATAAAGTAACCGCTTCTTGTACGTAAATGTTATTATTAAGTTGGATACGTTAATTGCCATTACTACACAACACCCATTCACGTAAGTAGTTTGTATTAATTTATTTATGAAATTAAGAAACTAAGGAACAAGAAAAGAAAGAAGCAGAAGTAAATAAAAAAAGAAAAAGGAATTTGGAACTTCCATTAGTTACTTGTCGAGAAGCAACTTTCTTCATGTAACGCATTTGCCCATGAAAGTCAAGGCTTAAACGAAGATTTTTCACTATTTCAATATATTTAAGATAGTGTTGAAAAATGTTCCTTACTTTACTGCCACGAATAAAAGAACTCAATTTATCATCATATTCACTCAATAATCGTAAAGAATATGTGTATCGTAAGGTCGTCTGTTCCTTGCGAGCACTTATTTTCAATTGACGGCCCAACATCCTAAGTAATGAACGGAATCTCTTGGATCCTAGCAGACTGGACAAATTGTTGTTACCGCAAAGCTTGGGTATTAAACACTGAGAAATATAAATTACGTATTTTTGAAAAATTTTAATGTAACCGCATAAAATATTTTTGTACCCGATAACTTGATTTAATTGTAAAGGCAATCTTAATTAATTAAATAATATGATAATAGAACGATATTATCGTTTTAAAAATACAAAATCTTGAAAAAGATCGATTTTTGGAAAATCGATTCTTTGAGTCTCGATTTTATCGTGAATTGATTTTTTGGATTTCGATTCGAATCGAGTCGCCATCCCTATTTCCTTCCAATGTGCGTCGTCGACGCAAATCACATGATGTAGTTAGTACTGGGCGTTTTTTTCGAAAAGCGTACGAACAACATATTTCTATCGCGCTCACATCTACCAAACAACGTTGTAAATGAGCGAGACGGAGCGCGCATTCTCCGACGTCTTTCCACAAAGGGTTTCAAGAAACGGTTGATTTCTATTAGTTGTCACTTGAAAAAATATACCTTAAAAACATGACGTTAACGCTTATATTTCTTAGACATAAATATGTAGCGGAATAAACTAGTCTCTTTGTTTTAATAATATTGAAATTTAAATCGAAACAAAATTTGTACGTATATTGTTTTGGTCGTTGCGTTATTCATATTTTCGCGCCATTTTTAAGCGTCCTTTTATAATATTAAGTAAATATGTACTCACTGTAAATAAATATTAGTGTTTTAGTACTGTACTCTGTATTATATTGTACTGTAAATAAAGTATGTTAGAAAAAAGTTTCTTCACACCCGCATCCCTGAAGAAGTAGGCAGAGGTACAACAACCAGTGCACCCACGATTAGCCGAAGATACTTAGTCCCACAATGCGATAGGTGGCAAGCTTATCGCCAACCGGTCATTACTAATCCCGGTTGATATTGTTTTTTATTACGAGACTGCAAAGGAACGGGGTTACGTTTTTCGCGCGTATCTGTGCCCGAAGTGGCGATAGGCTTGCCACCTATCACACCAAGGACCTTAGTACCTTGGATAATCGTGGGTGTACCAACTAGTATACCTACACTGGACTTATCGAGTCGTGAATATACTAGCACACCTCTGCCTACTTCTTCGGGGATAATAGGCGTGGAGGTACTTTTTCCCGCGCTGACTACCCGTAGGAATTTGAAAATTTTTTTCTTTCATAAAAACCATCCCTGGACAATCGCATATCGGTCTAGTTGTTCTCGAGTTTCGCGCTTCGAGACACATTTTTATTTATTTATATCTATCTATCTATCTATCTATAGATTAATTAGCAAAATAATTGCGTTTTTTACCCGTATTTATTATGTGTACTTTTATAACAAATAAATAAGCCATTATTCAATTATGCCATACAACAATATCTACTGAATACGAAAAAAGCACAATATCGTTTTCAAAATGGCGGAATTTGTTACTATGTAGATGTTTCAAATTATATTACGCAAAAATGAACCTTATTGCGTTTCGAGTGAGACGCTGCGCCGCGCCGCGCCGGCGTCTAGCGTTGTCCTACTCACACACGTCTTGTACGCCTATTGCTTGCCTTGTCATTCATTGTCGGCAATAATAATTTGTTTCAACTTGTATTTTTTTTTCCTTTACATATGTACCTAGGTACTTGATTTATATTACAATGAATACTCTGGCGGCTCCGGCTTTTCGGTAGATTCATATTGTTAACCCTACCACAGTTTAGTCGTCCCCACAAAGTCGAGTCCGGGTTCGACTGCTAGGAGGTAGAACCCCCCCACCTCGGGGGTGATAATTGTTTTTTTTTTATTTTTTTTTTTTTTATAGTAACGATAGCAAACGGGCAGACGGCTCTCCTTATGTTAAAAACAGTGACCAACCGCCGCCCATAAACATCCACGACACTAACCGCGTTACTATTCTCAGTGGCCGGGGAGTCTTAAGCCCATGTGCTATTCTTCCGGCGACTTCACCCTTCAGATCGGAACACGACAGTGGCAAGCGCTGACGTTATGGCGACAGGAATAGGCAAGGTGGTGGATACTGTTAATACTCGGGCGAATTGCACCGCCCAGGGAGCAAGCGTAGGTTACCCGAGAGTGTCTTTACCTACGGACGTGAGTGGCAAATACCTTGAAGTTTTGTTTACGACCCGTAGGCGGAGGTGCTGGTAGTGGCGGGTCGGGGTGGTGCGGGCCACGGCGCAGGCCGACAGGTCGGTCAGGGCGGGCGACAGCCCAGCCGGTCAATAATACCGGCCGGCCGGGAATAGGCAAGGTGGTGGATACTGTTAATACTCGGGCGAATTGCACCGCCCAGGGAGCAAGTGTAGGTTACCCGAGGGTGTCTTTACCTACGGACGTGAGTGGCACTGTCACCTATTCGTGCGGAGCTAGTATATTATATCTACTTATTATCTAATACCTATATGAAAATCTCATGTCAGTGTTGGTTTTTTTTTTGTTCTTATAGGATTAGGTAGCAAACAAGCAGACGACTCTCCTGATGGTAAGAGACAACCGTCGTCTAAAGTCACCATAGATGTTGTAGGTAGGTGGCGTTGCTACCTACCTTTTGGCCGGGATGTTAGGCCTAATGTGCAAGTGTTCTTTCTTACTGGCTACCTTACCTTCCAGACCGAAACACGACAATGCCGAGCGCTGACGTTACGTCAGCAGAAATAGGCAAGGCGGTGGTAACATAGCCGACCTACAGTTACCGCACAGCACTCTTCCACCGGTGGCCTCGTTGTGAATGACCTGTTAAACATAGATGCTCGCCTCTTACGAGCTGCCTGGCCGAAAGGCGGATGGTCTATTCTACAAAGCCAAACCGGACGAGGGTTGCCAGGACCAAAAATGAAAAATCCAGACACAGAATCGTATTTAGCCGGACATTTTATTTAGGTACCCTAAAAGCCGGACACACTGGTTTTTTTTAAGGAAAAAAATTGTCCGCTTGCGCAAGCGTGAACTTTATTTTAGGTTTTTGATAAACTCGTCAAAAGTCTAACAAAAGTCGGACAAGCCGGTCAAGTGTAATTTGCATTATTTTGTATATATTTTGCTTTATTTGTATAGGTACATGGGTTGGTATTTGGTAGGACTGAGAATAGGTCGTAGGATAGTTTTTATACCGCTAGGCTAAGTTTCTGCGGGACATTTTTCTTGATCTAAGTGAACAAACTTGCAGGCAGAGAAGCTAGCCTTTCTTTAATATCTATCTATACTTACTAATAATAAAGAGGAAAGATTTGATTGATTGATTGATTGATTGATTGTGTTTGTTTGTTTGATTGATTGATTGATTGATTGATTGATTGATTGCATCGAATAGGCTCCGAAACTATTGGAACGATATGAAAAATTCTTTAAACTACCATTAGAATCCTACATTGTCCCTGATGAAAATATAAGTTACGTTCCATCACGCTACGACCTTAACTTAAGATGGAAAGGGAGCGGGTGAAACCGCTGGGAACTGCTAGTACGGTCTATATAATATACCTACATAATAATAATTCTTTGTTGCCTTCGTTTGTAACAAAAGTCTTATAAAACTAGGTGTACCTATAGGTAAATTGAAACCCTTTGCTAGGGCACTGCATATACACCTACCTACCTACAATATAAAAATTGTGTAACAAATGTTAATGTTTAAATGTTAACAAATCCTTATCCTAAAGTTTAAAAAAAAAGTAATTAACAGAAATAAAAACAATCACTTCTTCTATAAAGATATTAAACATACTTATAACAAAGTTAAAAAATAAATAAAACAGACTGTACTTTCTTCGTATTTTCTTTTATATTAATTATAGATAAGGATAGGTGGTAAAATATAGACTTTAATAAAACAAAACTTGTACTTATAATATTTTGCGACGTTGTCGATTAGTGCATTCGCGCGCAAGACAAAATACATATGAATACGCGACGTTGCCGCTCTGCAGTTACACAAATCACAATATAGTACAGCTACCGCGCGTACTGTATGTTTTTAAGATATTTTTATTTTTAAGATATCGCTTCTGTGGTAGAATGGCGCCGGTGTCGGCATTGACTTCGGAGGTCCTGGGTTCAAATCCCAGGTCGGGCAATTCGTTCAAATAAATTTTTCAATTTTTCTGATAATAACATAACGTTGCCCGGGACTGGATGTGCCCGATATGTGATCGGTGATCGGTCGTTAGCGATGAAAATGGAGTTGAACGAAGCATTCGGAAAGAATTTAAAAAACCTAAGAAAAGCCGGACAGGTCGAACGACGAATAATTCGGCCGGACACGTATCCAAAATGCCTATGTCCGACTTTATCCGGACACACGTGCCACGTCCATAAAACTGTGTGAGTTAGTCAAATTATAACAGCAAAATACCTTCACGCCTATAGTCACCAAGTGATTCAATAGTTTCGCGGAGGCACAGGTGCAATAGTTTCAATTTCTATTTATTAGTAGTTATAAGTTATATATTTTATTAGTACATACCTATTATTTTTAAGTAAATATAGGTTTTTTGTTTTATAGAATAATACAGTATGTTAGTCAACTAAAGCTTGACACTTTAATAGGTTCTAGTAGGTACTGGGTAAATTGAATACCACACCATTAATATTTTCTTTGAAATGCATTTTTTTTGTTTCCAAATTATAAAAAAAATATATTGTTGTAAAAAAGCGTAGCATCCTCTGTTAATGTCATAGGTGCAGCGTAATAATACACCATGAAAAATCATATAACAAAATTACACTTAAATAAATAATGTACAATGTGGCGGTCTTATCGCATACGTGCGATCTCTACCAGACAACCTATACCTACTTATAGGAGATATCGTATGTACGAAAAAGGGTAGTGGCGTACAAATTTAGGCTCATATTTGACTATACATACATGAGACATACAGAATACCTATATACATACATACATACACATATATACTTACATACATAAATAAATAAATACAAGCACACATACATAAAAAGAAAAAAAATATATTACAAATACAGCGATATAAGCTTTAGAGAGTTTTACTTTGGTAGTGTCCTTTTAATTAGTTTTTTAAAACTATCCAAACTTTGTGCTTCACGAATAGATACAATGCGCAACCGGGCATCGTAGGTTTGGCAACGTTCGATCTTTCGTTGCGCTTCCGTGGTCGAGCGGTATCGAGTGTAGACCATTGGCTAAGAGGTCTCGGGTTCGAATCCCGAGTCGACAAATTTAATTTTTTTTTTTTAGATCTATTTTTTATTTAAGTATACTTATACTTTCTGCTTTTAAATCGTCTTTTTTTAGAAGGTGAAGAAAAAAGAGGTGATAGGTTCATTTCTATTGTATTTTTATGGGTGTTCACCGATATTTCCAACATTTGTGGGCTGATTTTAACGATAATTTTTCGTTTGAAAGGGTTAATCTCAAGGGCGGTCCCATTTAAATTTAGTAAAGGTCTGATAAAAAATTTCAGAAATGTATAGAAATTTGAAATCAAAAACTAGTTGCAGTTTTACTACCTTTAAATTATAAGTTTTTATTGCAAATGTGCAAATCCCGCCAAAACACTTTTCTTTAAGTAACGGTACCTATAACGTAAAAAACTTTAAAAATCATTATTTTTTACAACATCTTTAAAAAAAATCACATTGACAGCTTTATATTGAGACTGGCAATGCTTAAGAACTTGATTTCCTAGGAGAATAGGTAATTAAAAATAACGGAAAAATAACAATTACAATTTTTGTTTTAGCGGATTTTGAAACATACATATTTTGATTTTGGCGGGGTTTGAAAAAAAAAAAAAAAACAATATTCGTTTTAGCGGCATTCGCCCTACTGTTTGTTGTACACCAACCACGTAATGCAAATGCCGTGACATGATTGGTCAATTTGAATTTTGAAAAGCATTGCATTGGGCATCTTTTAGCGGTGTTTGCAACAAATTGTTACTTTTGTTAGTTGATTTCTTAGGATTTTAGCGGGATTTGATAATTACTCTCAAACCAAGGAGAAATAATGAATGATGGCGCTTCATATTCAAGCGAAACAATATCATTGTTCAAATATCGTTTTGGCGGGTTTTGAAACTGAACTCCTCATTTAAGCTTGGTATGTGGTTTCTACGTACTCAGATATCTAATTACTTACAGTCATTACTGTTAATATTTTTGCTGTTGCTTTATTAAATATGATTTTGGTTCAAGCTCTAATTAATAAATGTGTTTATTAACATTTTTTTTACTTCAATAAGAGTATACGTATTCGATTTAAAATACTAGCTACCTATTTAAACAAAGCAAGAAGTACCTGCTATGTGAAAGCAAGATTAGGTACCTATGTTTTTTAAGAGGTGGCAAACGGGCAAGATTGGTCACCGGATGATTTTTTTATAGTAAATAATAACAAACGCCCATAAACATTCTCAACACTAAGTGTAACTGATGCGTTGCTCATCTAGATGCAGGGTTGTTAAGTCTCATGTTGTGCTAGTCTACCGGCAACATCACCTTCCAAACCGGAACACGACAGTGGTAAGCACTGACGTTATGGCGGCAGAAATAGGCGAGGTGATGGATACTGTTATTACCTGGGCAAGTTGCACGAGTCTACCACTCTTTAGACACCGCCGCCTATGGGCATCTGCAACACCAAAGGTCTCACAGATGCGTTAATCGATCCATGGGAAATGAGTACGCTCGTTTCTTGAAGGTTTCTAGGTCCACCATCCATTCAGAAATACCACCGTAGGCAACTGATTCTACAGAGATATACGAACCAAAAAATGCTGACGGAATCGAATCGCACACAAGTAACGCCATACTTGGCACTCGGGTCTCTCCGCCTACGTCGTTTAGGGACTTGTCGTGAATATATGTATTTATAACTAATGTGCAGTACATACCTTAAATAAACCTTACGAGTATGTGTATTAAAATGACGACCACCAACTGCAATAAATTTGTGACTTCAGCGAAGTTTATTTCTGTGCGCGTTTTGCATAATTTCTGAACTATCCCAAAGCCGATCTTGTGTTTGATTAAACGCCAGAATAATTTCCTGACTCCGATTGAAGTATAGGGGGGGTGGGGGGTGGTGCACGGCGCCATCGTATTGAAACCACTATCACGTAATTGACTTAGAGTATGTTGTCTAAGTAACGCAACTATTCAAAATGCCGTTATTGGGAAAGGGACCGATGACTTCTTGGATTATTATTTTAGCTCAAGCATTAAATAGTCCAACTTGTTTGATGAGATAACTCGCGTGTTACGTGCAGATTATTTTTTTCTTTGCCCAACAACCGCCCTTCCTGATAAAGTCTAGTGCTAGGTTGCGTTCCCTGGCGATACCTATTCTTGGTCGCGGACCGCCAGTTCTTATTGGAGTCAGGTGGGCCTTCCCGAATCCTAATCCTAGTTATAGTAATAACGTTGCCTCTCCTCGGCGGGCGTTGATTAGAATACCTTTCAATATACAGTCTTAACGCAGCACTAATATTATAATCGCACTAAATATATGATAACATAATGTCTAAATATTCACTAGCACTAAAAGACATTTCACAAAATTACACACTTTATCGAAAACTTTAAAAACGTGAGCCCAAATTATCGTATAAAAATGATCTAAATTTGCGCTTACGTCCAACTTGCGATGAACGCCGCGGCACACTACTAGATCACAGCGAAAATTGAAAAACTTTTCAGCGGGGGTGAAGGGGCGCGCGTATAGTATCTAACCTATTCTAAAAACGCGACGTTGCCAATCTTACGTTTTGTAATGTTTCGCAATCATATGCTACCGACACAAGTTGTTTTATTTATTCAGTTTATTTTTTAATATATTTTTTACTTTTTTTTAATAAATACAAATTCTGTAAATTAATAAAATCATGTTTTTTCGATTACAATCATATAACTGCATTATCCGAATAAGTGGTGTGCTCTTTAGTTGATTAACATACCTACTGTATATCGAGTTAGATAATGGTTTTTGTTTTCACAAAATAATCCAATTGCGTTTTTAATTAAGTAGGTACTTGCCTAATGTAAATATATATACTAGCCGACCCGTGCCCGCTTCGTTGGGCGTTATAAAATATAAATAAATAAATAAATAAATAAAAAGCGCCATCTATTGAATACTCACTCAATCCAGAAAATAGGTAGCGACATCTGTTGGAATCGTTTGGAGCTAATAAATAATCGTGGCTATCGGATAGTAAACAAATAATTGCGACTATAAATAAATGGAGATGTAAGCTATCTTTCAAGTTGGATCAACCTGCACACGGTGTGCAAAATTTGGTTAAATCGGTTAAGTAGTTTAGTTAAACACTGTGACACGTAATTTATATATAATATAAAGATATCTTTTAAACAATTAAATAATAAAAGAGTACCTACCAGTACTGAACTCCAAAATTTCAACACGCAAGCTAAACTGACTTGATTGTAGCTCACCTAGGTAGAATAGAGAAATTTCGATACAGATATTATGAATATCACAATATTAGTCAACATATTATTATTATTATTATTATATTGTGGAAAACGCATAGAAAGAAACTTCTTTTTTGCTGCGTCTTATATGGGTAATCTTACCCACCAGAACGGAACATGATAGCGGCAAAGATTGGCGTGACTCCTGATGGTAAGAGATAACCGCCACCCGTAGACATTCGCAACACTAAGTGTTACTGATGCGTTGCTATTCTGGAGGCTGGGTTGTTAAGCCTCATGTACTAGTCTATCGGCGACCTCACCCGCCAAACCGGAACACGACAGTGGCAAGCACGGAAGTTAAATCACTCTATCTGTTAAAAAAAACCCGCATACATAGAGACATACAGACAGACAGAGGACAGTGACTCTTACTATGTATTGATTAAAATAAACCAATAGATATATTTTATAACGAAAACGACATAAGTCCAATGATTTATTTTGTAAGTATATCCACCGAAATGTCCATAATATTATACAAAAAATACTAGTTTTAAACGTTTTAATGACCGGCGAACGTCACGTTGCCGTAGACCCCCTCCCCCCTTCCCCCCTTGTCACACTTAGCGAGACCCCTCCCTCTTGCATGCGCGCACGTTATTTATGAACGGTCCCTTAGCTACTATCAGTGTTGCAGATATGTATATGCTATAGCCGGCGGTTATTATCTTTTACCACCAGGAGAGCCACCTGTCTGTTTTAATGTACTTACTATACTGTATATACTACGACGAAGTAAGTAAGGTTATGATTCCCTAAACATATTAAACGTTAAACGTTGTCTGGCAAGAGGTTGCCACGATGTTAAGTGTCCGGTAATGTATGAAGTGATTTTTAATAATATTCTGGAGGTAATAACGAAAAAATCACACTTTATTATAATTTAACGAATTTAGATAGTCCAAACTTCATAGTGCTCCATCATTCTTACCTGTGTTGGGAGCATGCGCTAACAAACTTTTAGCTTTTATATAATTATTAACAAAAAAAAAAACCGACTTCTAAAAGTAACCTAAAAACCGTTGAGGAGTTCCTTTCCTTCCTTTTAACTGTTCTTCGTCTTCATCGTCAGACCCTAAACGACAGTCACAACCCATCTAGGTGTAAAGTTCGCATCAATACAAATCAATTAAGTCCGTTTGGACTGCTGGACAAGGCAACTGCTGTAAATCGTTATGGAGTTCGCTCGATTGTCTAAAGGCTCCATCATCAGATCGTCTCCAGACCTTCATTAAATTGTAATGCTTTAAAATACTTAATAAATAAATTTAACAAACGTACTAATCGCCCCTACAATTTTTGAAAGTTTCCCTCGATTTCTCCGATATACCATCATCGGATCCTGGTTTCCTTATCATGGGGACCACCCTTGGGATATCTTCTTTCTAACAAAAAAATAATTTTCAAAATTGGCTTATAAACGGCGAAGTTATCGACGAACACGCATAAAAAAAAAAATAAAAACATATGAACGGTAGAATTGAGAAACCTCCCTTCTTTTTGAAATCGGTTGAATACAATTGCCTCTAGTACACCATAGATGCTGTACGTATGTTGGTATGTTGCTACCATGTGACAGGTGTTTTAGTCTTTAGTATACATTATATTATGTAAGTGTGAACAGTTCCCTCTAAACTGGAACACAGCAGTTGCAAGTACCTACTGATATTTTGGTGGCAATAATAGGCAAGATATTGGACCCCTACTAGAGTGAGTCTTAATGGTAATAAATAAATACCATCACGCCTATTATATCATAAGAGAGGTGGCAGAGGTGCAAAATAGTGCACTCAACACACTCACGTCCTTAATTTTTTACTTGTGTTGGTGAAAACCGGCGGCGTTAGCTGATTCTGCTTACACTCTCTTTTCCTCAATTTTAATAAGCCTTTATAAGTGATTTTGTGGCATTCGCCTGGCCCTTGCTTGAGACGTTGTCTTCTAATACGTGATGTTCCTCTATATATTCGTCTTGGAGCTGTAATCATGGAAAAAATAAATAATTATCATCAATACATATATATAACAAGACAGTAAAAATCGAGTGTCTGTGCATGAAATATTTTTTCAAAAAACTGATACGCCGACTATCAGTTTAAAGAAGAGTAACAGAAACCGAAAACACAATTTTTGGAATTTTTATCTCTCTGTCTGTCTGGTACGTTATAACTTCGAAAATACACAACGGATTTGAACGCGGTTTTCACAGGTGGATTACATATAATCAGGAGCGTTGTCAAAACTTTGTTTCGTCAAAATCGGTTAATTGAAAATTTACTTCAAGCACTGTTTCAAAACTTTTAAACAGAGTTGAATGCGGTTTACGTAAACGTATTCAATTTTGATAAGGCTAGAATTTCTACTTTGTTTTATCGATATCAATAAAAACAAAAACAGACTGCAGTCTATATTGAATTTTAATAAAATACATTGAATGTGGCCGTATAATTTAGTTACATGAAATCTCAATAGATGGCGCTGACAGATTAAAATTTTTCCTTATTTTTCGGCTTAAACGCACCCAGTTCCCAGTAGCTGTATGCTTTGCTATGACGATCAGTAAGTCGCACGGGCAAACCTTAAAAGCAGCTGGCATCGACCTAAGATGTCGACTGTACGTGGCTTGCTCGCTAGGGTCAGTAAGCGTCAAAAATCTTTTTATATTAGCCTCTGAAGAAAGAACTACTAATGTCGTCTACAAAGAAATTCTTTAATTGAACAGTACTCGAAAACATGATATTTGTTACAGACAGTGAAACTTATTTCGTATTTGTATTTGAATAATGTCCTGGCTACTTAGATTCGCGTGTAGATTGTAAAAGACGTAGCGGTGCGGTAACTCATCACCATTTATTGAGATTTTCTCCACCTTTCACGCCCACTATCACTTTAGGAGTGGCTTTTAGGTCCTAATGATCCTTGTAATAGGCTGCGTCTATTCTTTTAGAGACAAGGATGTAATAGAATGTATGTTTTTATTTTCAGTTTGATATAGTAGCAATGTAATGGCTATATAAAATTGGCACGGGAATA